>CM057453.1:786602500-786605000 GCA_016271365.2 Neoceratodus forsteri | reverse complement strand
AAAGTCCCTATCCTGATGGTTCTTCAGCAGATTATACCTTGGCAAATCGATAGATTGAGTCCTCGTGGCCCTAGAGAGGCAGGAGAGAAAGCAGGATGCATTTAATGCAAAATTGGACTTTATGCAAAAAGTGGTAAAAACCACAAAAGAAATAGCAATGGAAAATGTTAAGATAATCGAGATTAATGCAGAGAAAATTGCTAAACAAGAAACCAAACTAGCCACAGTAGAAGCTACTAATGCTACCCAAATTAAAGAAACTTACAACATACTGCACATAGGTAAACTGAATTGTTAGAGAGTGAAGTAAGATATAAGAATTTGAGAATTGCTGGCTTGCCAGATAGTTTGGACACTGGTTTTGAAAATGTAAGAGATTTAAAGACATTTTTGTTGCAGTCTTTGATCTTCCCTCTGAAAATTTGCCCTTTATTATTAAAGCACACAGAATTTATAAGTCACAAAGAGCTGTGCCTGAAATGCAAACAAGTAAACATGACACAAGTAAACCAGATACAAAAACAACCATTATGTTGAGTTTTGCTTTTGACTCTGATCGTGATCTGCTGGTTAAACTATCCAGGGTAAAGGGGACTTTAATTTGCAAGTCATATCGATTCTTTCTTTACCCTGACTTCTCTATCAGACTCAACAAAGACGGAGAAAATTCCTAAACTATAGGCAAGAAGTTTTAGAGTTTGGGGGCACCTTCCAGTTGTTACTGTAGCACCAGCTAAGGTACAAATTAAATACAAAGGCAAGATGTACATCTTCTTTGAGGTGGACCAACTCGCAGCATTTATTAGAGCTCAATATGACCTTGATTCATCGAGAGAAGGAGAGTCCTCGACATCCTTGGATTAGGAACTCTCTGAGATTATGTTAGAGGGTGTAGAGGAATTCAGTTGAGAGAAGAGGAAAAGAAAAACTCTGTAGTTGGACCTGAATGTTAGCTACATAAGCTTTAGGGCCAGATATTCAAACCTTTGCACCCAGTGCAAATCTGCAGTGCTGGAATAGTGCTGGATTTGCGCGAGGCTATAATTTTGAAAAGCCCTATTAGCGCTGGCGCTGTGTGCTAGTGCCGACCCTAATAGATAATTGTATGCAGGGGCGTGGACAGGAGATTACCCAGGAATGCCAGTGGCATGGCATATTCAAACATATAGCACAGCGCTACAGGCATTAGCGTGACCTGTAGTGTGGCGCTAGATACCACCCAAGAAAAGCTGACGGTAATGCGGTGTTGCCTCTCCCACAGACACACACACATGGTAGAGCGAGAATCACTCTGGTAGTCTAGTGGTCCCCCCAGCATGAATCCCGACCCTCTGGTACATGTAAAACTTGTATAATCCCTGGTAGCCTAGTGGTTCCCCCACTCCCCAGCATGAATCCTGACCCCCCCTGGGTACATGTAAAACTTGTATATTCCCTGGCAGTCTAGTGGTTCCTCCAACCCCCAGCATGAATCCTGACCCCCCCGTACATGTAAAACTTGTATATTCCCATGTAGTCTAGTGGTCCCCCCAACACCAGCATGAATCCTGACCCCCAGTACCTGTAAATATCGTAGTTTTCCCTGGTAGTCTAGTGGTCTCCCCACCCGGCAGTGATGCCCTTGCCCATCCCACTGACATGCCACAAAGTGAGCCGATGACCAGCTCTGCCCTCCTCTCACCACCATGGCTGGCCGCCAACTGCGGTATGCATGAGTGCTATTGAAATGAATCAGCTGATTCATTTCCATATCACTCATGCATACCACAGTTGGTGGCTGAGGGAGGCAGTACAGTGCAGTGGTTTAAGGCCCTAAGCTGCAAATCTGGTGACATCCAGCAGATCAAACCTGGGTTTGAATCCCACAGCTTCCACTTACATACTGTGTGACCCTGAGCAAGTCACTTAACTTCCCTGTGCTCCCCGGCTGCACCTGTAAAAAAGCTTTCAGCTTAGTGTGCTACTCCTGGTTAAACAACTAAAAATATATATATATATCTCATTATGTGCTGCATAGGTATGTCGTATGCACTGCTTGTACCTGCCAGCACACAGTTCCTGCAACGTCCAGCCTGTACTTCCATTCCAACCAACAGGTGGAGCTGTGTGCACCATGCAGTAACACTGGGCAAACTGCATGGTTATGTAGGCTAAACAGCATATAATGAGATGCAAATATGCCTGTTTGCCCATGCATTACCTAAGTAGGCTCATGTGCATGGGAGCTTTGAATATAGCTCCCGTTTGCCCCGAGCTAACTAGTTTGTACTGGGCTAATGTGTTAGCACTGTGCAATCAGGTTAGCCCTGGGCAAACCTCACTTCAGCATAGCACAGTTCTGCAGTGTGTGGCTTACATTGTTGTTTGCAGTAGATATAAGACATCTCTGTGCAATCACACACAATGTTTTCTAACTGTAACACTGGCTTGCTACAGAGTCTAATGAGCTGCAGTTGCAGTTTGCACTTCCCTGTTGCTATACTCAGTGCTGTCTTATTCC